>NC_046075.1:14503907-14539414 GCF_010993605.1 Petromyzon marinus | reverse complement strand
GGGGGTGATGTCCCCGCCCCTCCCCTCCATCCCTCCTCCCGCCCCCCGCCGGATGGAAGTGACAATTACGGCCTAATGAGCTTATTCAATTAAGGTCCCACGTGAAGCATTGAGCGGCGGTGGCGTGGAGGCGATCACTTTTTCATGGGAACAGCAGAGTGGGGGGAGAGGGGGCTGAGGAGAGGGGCAGGGCTGGGGGGGTGGAGAGGGGGGGGGTCGAGGGAGTGGTGCTCGAGACTCTAGAGACACGGAGAGACGCAGAGACACAGAGATACAGAGAAAGGCATAGAGACACAGAGAGAGAGACATGCAGACAGAGAAAGAGACTCATCGAGAGACACGGTGAGAGAATGAGAGATACGGGGACAGAAATAGTGCGAGAGATCTAGAGACTTGACTTTTAAACAACTTTTATTGCCGCCAGCAGCAAAAGCACTGGAGGCGATTTCGATATGAAATGCACAAAGTCACCAGCAAACAAATGAAAATAAACGTTACAAATCCACGCGCTGTGGCGCTAAAAAGCACCGCGCAAAACATGAAAGAAAAGTCACGTGGTGGTGGTTGTGGTCATTCGCGCACGCCACGGTGACGAGCGAGCGCTTCAGAAGGTGAACACGTGGGGTGGTGCCGTCCACGCTGGTACAGAGAGGGGCTTGTCCGGCTCCCCAGCGTTCGACACGTGTGTGGTACGTGGCGTGCTCCAGCCGGAGCCGCGCCTTAAGCAGGCCTCTGAACTGTAGAGAGAGACGGAGACGCATAGATGTATACAGAGAGACAACTCTATAGCGAGACACGCACGCGGAGACCGAGAGAGACAAAGAGAGAGAGCGAATGGGAACGGTGGGCAGCGGACACGGAGAGGGAGACGCGGAGAGAGACGCGGAGAGAGACTTCTGATACCACTCGCCACTGACGGGAGTCGTAGCAGCAGCGGCGTCTGGTGGCTTTCGTCTCCACCGACTTCCGAGTTCGGTGCGCGCAGCTCCGACGAGCGCGCTGGGCTCCGGTCCTGTGCGAGCGCGGCGTGAAGGCACGGCACACGTGGGGGTGGGTGGCCAGCACCACGCCCGACCGCCTTTGTCTCCCCCAGTGACGGGATTCGAACCCGGGTGGCGAGGTTCGTAGCGCAGCGCGCTAACCGCTACATTACCGCTCCTCCCCCCCCCCCACACACACGTATAGACACACACACACATATAGACACTTACACACGGCCACACGCAACCCCCCCCACTCCCCCTCCTCCTCCCCCCACCAGAGCCACACGCGGCTCCTGTGGCGTCCCTCCTCCTGCTCCTCGCCGCTTCGGGCTCGCGGCGCCGCTATCGACTCGGCCAGGGGGTAATGGCCGTGGACGTGATGGGGGCTATCTTCGGCACGCTCGCCTCGCTCTCCCCATTGTTTATAGCGACGCCGTGGGGTACGCGCGGGTGGTGGCAGGAAACACTGCATCACTCATGTACCCCGCGCCATCTCGCCCGCTCTCCATCGCTCTCTCGATGTCTTTCCGCCCGCGTTCCTCTCTGCCCCCCCCCACCCCGCCACAATCTCTCTCTCGCTCTCTCCACTTTCTCTCCACTCTCTCCACTCTCTCCCCACTCTCTCAACTCCCCCCTGTCTGTTTTAATAGCGCGTCACTTAATTGCGAGGGGCGGTACGCCGGTTTATAGGCACTGCCCGTCTCGTTATCGGCGGAGAATATCAAATGAGCTGTTTGCTCACAGCCGTCGTGATGTTTCTATTAAAGGGGGTCGAGATTAATATGAATGGGCCGAGTCTGCTGTGTGTGTTTCTGTGTGTGTCTGTGTGTGTCTGTGTGTTTCTGTGTGTGTTGCTGTGTGTGTGTGGCTGTGTGTGTGTCTGTGTCTGTGTGTTTCTGTGTGTGTCTGTGTGTGTGTTTCTGTGTGTGTGTCTGTGTGTATGTCTGTGTGTGTGTGGAGCGATAGTGTAGTGGTTAGCGCGCTGCGCTACGAACCTGGCGACCCGAGACAAAGGCGGTCGGGCGTGCTGCTGACCACCCACCCACCCACCCCCTCGTGTGCCGTGTCGGCCTTCATCGGTGCTACTCGATAACAGCACTTGCCCCAAAAGTCAGTTGAGGCTCTACGGGGGATCTTTGTTTTGTGCGTGTCCTCACCGGCTAAATGCTTAACAAAGGAGAAACAAAAACGGAATGATCACCAAGAGTCACCCGTAGGATAAATGAAATTTAAAAAGTTATAAATTAAACACATTCGACGTTTCGGACCATTGCCCCCCCCCCCCTCGCCCCCTCGCTCCCTCCCCCTCTTCACCTATAGAAGCCACTCGACTTCCACTGTGGGCAGACAATGGTGGTGCCTACGCTGCTGCTGCTGCAGTCCCGAGGAGGCAGCAGCAGCAGCGGGGGTTGGTGGATCACCGCAGAGTTCTTGTTGTTGTTGTTGTGAAACTCCCCGCAGGTGGGCGTGGAGAAGGAGCCGTACCCCCTGGCTCGCCAGGAGAGGGCGGTACAGCAACGTCAAGTGGGATCCACCGGTTCCTTCTGTATGGGATAAAGTGTTTCCCCCTCGCACGCGCGGGTTTTCTATCCGGGTGCCCCGGTAACCCGAGTTCGATTCCCGTTCACGGCCAACACCAGTGACGATCATCTGAACGGGTCATGGGCCTCCCCCAGGTAGACTCAGCCTCGGTTGAGTACTTAGTGTGGTGTGTAAACACATCGCCACTGGTGAGACAAAGGCGGCCGGGCGTGGTGTTGGCCACCCACCCCCTCGTGTGCCGTATTGGCCTTCACAGGTGCTAGATAATTGTCCGATAGCGCCTTAATATATACAGGTTGACACAAAAGTCAGAACATCTTATTGATTTTTAACACTGGTATTAAACATTTTTCGGGACAGACTCAGCTGAAGCAACGCCCCGGGTTACTGAGTGGGAAACCAAAAAACCCTCAATATTTCAAGAGCCGCAATGCACTGTGGTGAATACGAGACGGTGGTGGTGATCCGTCGTAATTGATGTCACTAACACACAGTCCCACAGTCCTTCATGAGCCGCAGGCAGCTCCAGAACCGCATGTTGCCCACTCCGGACCATGCTAAACTGGACCCCCATGGTAAACTGGACTCCCATGGTAAACTTAACTCCCATGGTGAACTGGACTCCAATGGTAAACTGAACTCCCAAGGTAAACTGAACTCCAATGGTAAACTGAACTCCCATGGTAAACTGGACTCCAATGGTGAACTGAACTCCCATTGTAAACTGAACTCCCATGGTAAACTGCATTCCCTTGGTAAACTGAACCCCCATGGCAAACTGAACTCCAATGGTAAACTGAACTTCCATTGTAAACTGAACCCCCATGGCAGACTGGACTCCCATGGTAAACCGAACTCCCATGGTAAACTGAACCCCCATCGTGCACTGAATTCCCATGGTAAACTGCACTCCTGTGGTAAACTGAACTTCCATGGTGAACTGGACTCCCGTGGTAAACTGGACTCCCATGGTAAACTGGACTCCCATGGTAAACTGGACTCCCGTGGTCAGGGATCGGTAATCAAAGTAGCAAGGGCAGCTATTTTTTTTTTGTCTAATTTCAAGAGCCGCACTGCAACCCTTAATGAGCTCCGGAGCCGCAGGTGGCTGACCCCTGCGCGATCCCAACACCCCCCACTGACCCCGGCGATCGACTCCCCATTGCGACCCCCCTCAATCACTCCACTTTACTCCTAGTACCGCCTGTCTCGTCCCCACTCTCCCCTCACTCTCTCCCGAGTCCCACACTCCACGTGCTCTCCCCGCTCCCACCTCACTCTCTCCCCGCTCCCACACTCCCCTTGGGCTCTCTCCCGAGTCCCACACTCCACGTACTCTCCCGCTCACACCTCACTCTCTCCCAAGTCCCACACTCTGCGTGCTCTCCCCGCTCCCACCTCACTCTTTCCCGAGTCCCACACTCCCCTTGGGCTCTCTCCAACCCCCTTCTCCCTTCCCACTCTCCCCCTCACCATCCCCGCTCTCTCCTCTTTACTCTCTCACTCCCCATAGTTTCCTCCTCTCTGACCCCCCCCCCTCGCCATGTACCCCTCCCCCCTCTCGCCCTGCTCAGTACAATTGCCCCGGGGGGCGGGTAGGAGGGAGTGGGGGTCTATTGCCCCCCCCCGTCTCCCACCCTCTGCTCCCCACTCTCTCACAACGACCTTTCCCATCGAGACAGCAGCGCGTCGGCGTGGGGTGGGGCAGTGGGGGGGGCAGTGGGGGGGGGGGCGATTGGGGGGGGGATAGAGGGCAGGGAAGTGAAGGGCAGGGAGCGAGATGCTGCAGAAGGGCAGCGAGTCTGTCGTAGTGTGGACTATTTGACCATACTTCACCTTTGCCGGTCAGTGCTGTTGAAGAGTGAAGACGTCAACGGAGGAGCATCTAAGTACATTACAACAATTATATTAGCTGCGTCTGTGTGTCTGTGTCTGTCTCTGCGTGTCTGTGTATGCGTCTCTATCTGTGTGTCGGTGTCTCTATCTGTGTTTGTGTGTGTGTTTGTATGTCTCTAGCTGTGTGTCTGTGTCTTTAGCTGTGTGTCTGTGTCTATGCCTCTGTGTGTCTGTCTGTGTGCATGTGTGTCTGTGTGTATGTGTGTTTGTGTCTGCGTGTCTGTGTGTCAAGGTGCACATGGCCTGGCACAAGCGTCGTGGTGACGTCACCGCCACTTAGTGGCGAATGGCGGTTGTTGTTGCGTGTCTGTGTACGGTTGTGTCTGTTTCTGTGTCTATGTATCTGTGTATGTGTGTCTGTGTGTCTCTGTGTCTCTCTGTCTGTGTGTCTCTGTCTCTGTGTCTCTCTGCCTGTGTGTCTGTGTCTCTGTGTCTGTGTGTCTCTGTCTCTGTGTGTGTCTCTGTGTCTCTCTGTCTGTGTGTCTGTGACTCTATCTGTGTGTGTCTCCGGGTCTCTGTGTGTCTCTGTGTCTCTCTGTCTGTGTGTCTGTGTCTCTGTCTCTGTGTTTCTCCGGGTCTGTGTGTATCTGTGTCTGTGTATCTGTGTCTGTGTGGCTCTGTCTCTGTCTGTGTCTCTGTGTGTGTCTCTCTGTCTGTGTGTGTCTCTGTGTCTATCTGTCTGTGTCTCTGTCTCTGTGTGTCTGTGTCTCTCTGTCTGTGTCTCTGTCTCTGTGTGTCCCTGTCTCTGTGTGTGTGTCTCACGAGGCCTGTTCTCTACCCCTCGTTTGTTTCGTGACAAATCGGACCGTACATTCCGCTCCGGGGACTCATCCCTCTGAACCCCCCCCCCCCTCCCACAGCGAACAGGACCCCACCCCTATCTCAGTGTGGCAGGTAGAGACACTCTCCCTCCCTCTCTCTCACGCACTCTCACTCGCTCACTCATTCTCTCCCTCCCTCTCACTGACCCTCTCCCTCCCTCTCACTGACGCTCTCCCTCCCTCTCACTAACGCTCTCTCTCTCACACTCTCCCTCCCTCTCACTGACGCACTCTTTCTCTCTCACACACTCTCCCTCCCTCTCACTGACGCTCTCTCTCCTCTCACTGACGCTCTCTCTTTCACACTCTCCCTCCCTCTCACTGACGCTCTCCCTCCCTCTCACTGACGCTCTCCCTCCCTCTCACTGACGCTCTCCCTCCCTCTCACTCACGCTCTCTCTCACACTCTCCCTCCCTCTCACTGACGCTCTCCCTCCCTCTCACTCACGCTCTCTCTCTCTCACTGACGTACTCTCCCTCCCTCTCACTGACGCTCTCCCTCCCTCTCACTCACGCTCTCTCTCTCACGCTCTCCCTCCCTCTCACTGACGCTCTCTCTCCTCTCACTGACGCTCTCCCTCCCTCTCACTGACGCACTCTTTCTCTCACACTCTCCCTCCCTCTCACTGACGCTCTCCCTCCCTCTCTCTCACTCACGTGACCAGCGGACCCAGTATTGAACTTGATCATGCCACCTAAATGAGGAAATAATGCAATTTAGTTTTGAACTTATTTATCCAGGAGAGGCCACGCGGAGTCTCACGACTCGTTATCAAGAGGGCCCTGCCACCGCTTACTGCTCCATTGATTACTCCGCAACTCCGATGAGCACGGGTTTGGCTATGTACGGTGCGAAAGAAGTTCAACGTACATACATTGATGTCCGTTTTTATTTATCTTTGAAGATTTTTTCCACCACTTAATAACGACGAGTTGTGTATTCTTATTCACGTAGAGGAGGAAAAAACGGGAAGACCCGGAGGAAATCCACGCCATGTGCGAGGGGGAAACACTCTATCCCCCCCCCCCCCCGCCTTCCCCTCCGTACAGATACAAACAGATGGCGATTATTGACCTTTTGAGCTGTGCCTTACGCCGTGTGCGTGGTTAAAATCAATCAGTTGGCTCCATAATCGGTCAGCAAATTAATTGATTAACCAGTCTGCCAATCACCCGAACAGTCAATCGTTGCGTCAATTAACGTCCAACAATCTGTCAATCAATAAACCAACATTTTAACAAACAAAAACATCCATGAGTCCGTGAACTAATTAACGAATTAGTCAAAGGCCCTTATTTCTAAGCACATGTGAGCCCACGGGGATACGGGGATATTTGAGTGATCTGTGCGGTAGATGAGTTTTGTTATCTCCCTTGTCTGGTAAGGAGGATTTCGTGGGTTCGATCCTGACCCTGACTCCTGCTGCTGTATATTTGTAGTTTGCGTGTCTCTCTCTCCCCGTGGTTGCGTGGATTTTTCAACGGGTCCTCCGGTTTTTCCCTCCAAATTTACAAATTTAGAAACGCGCGTTTAGGGTATTTGACTGATACAAATGTCCACGTGATGATGAGCCACTTCGTTGAGCTATAATTCGTGGCCATGTCGCTTCTGAAAAGAGCTACATATCTCAGTGGGCCTCTTAGCTGGTCAAAATAAAAAAAAAACTGTTTGTCGGTGTTCTCCGGACACTGCAGGATTGGTCCTTCACGGTAGAATGAAAACGGGAGCGCAGCAGACAGAATCCTCCTGGACATGCGACTTTGTGTTCAATGGGACATCGAGAGTCGAGAATAAACACGATGGTGATGACCTGAATCATAATTGAGTGTTGGTTTATGCCACGCAATGATCTGGCCAATTTGCATCGTAAAAGCCCCCTTCCACAGAAATAATGAACATTGCCAAATAATGAACATTGCCAAATATTGAACATTGCCAAATGTTGAACATTGCTAAATAATGAAATTTGCAAAATAATGAACATTGCCAAATAATGAACATTGACAAATTCCAGGATTTACATCATCCTGAAGATGTTTGGCCACAGAGTTGCAAATTTTGCGCGGTGAGAATTCGTTTTTCGACTTCACCGGTGAGACGATCTGAGACAAAGCCAACAACCCATGATGACGACGATGATGATGCCGAATATTCTCTGCTGCTCTATCTAAGACTGAAACAGGAAGACTTCTTCACAATTCTGTCTAATCGCCTGATGAAGCTGGCTGCGGTTGTAGTTGTAATCACCAGCGAAACGTCACAGTACCAACATTGTAAATGTTGTGGGTTTTACTCTCCAACACGTAACTGTTGTGCTGAACTACTAATTGGCACTTTTGTTTACGTGACAAACCTTTACTAATTGGCTGTGTCGGGTGGTGGCGGGTTTAACGACACAATTATATTTCAGAATACTGCTATCATGGCTGCTGATGATGATGCTGGTGATGATGATACTGCTGCTGATGATAATTCTGCTGCTGCTTCTGCTGATGATGATGATTCCGCGTGACGCATCCAGACGCCTGCTGTCGCTAATCTGTCCCCCTAATCCCGTCGAGTCTCCTCGCGCGTATTTCCATGACAAAGCGACTGGATCTAAATTAGTGTGAGATTGAGACAGAGCGGAGGGGCGGGGCTGGCAGGAGGGAGGGGTAAAGAAGAAGTGGGGGAGGGGCGGGGCTTCCCCCTCCCCCAAACTCCCCCCCACCTCTGCTTCAAACTTTCACTGCCGTCTCTCTCTCTCTCATTATTTCCCAATAACGAGGTGGACTGTGAATAATGAGTATTCATATGGGGGGTTGAAACAAAGGCGGCGAGGCGAGGGGTGCAAAGGGGATTGGGGGGGGGGGTAGGGGCTGGCGGGGGGGGCGAGACCCGGCTTTGTTCTCGTGGCGTCGTCAACGTCGCAGTTTGATAAGAGGGTTCGCTCCGATGTCTGAGCACTTCCTTGAATCCTCAATAACGCCTCCTGCTCCTCGCTCCACCACCACCAACAACAACAAACAAACAAAGACTCCCCCCCCCCCCCCCCCCCCCCCCCCCCCCCCCCCCATCAGTAACCACAATTACCGATATCCACAACCTCTCGAATGGAACCACTCCTCCGTCGACAACCACGACAGCAAAAACAACAGCAGGAAACCTCCTCCACTAACCACAATCACCACGACCACTCGGCCACTCATCCACCTCCAACCTCCATCACCTACAAGCATCCGCATCACCAATCACCTCCACTCAACCACTTCTCGACTGGACCCCCCCCCCTCCCTCGTCCCCCCACCATCCCTCCTCCTCCTCAAAAAAAAAGACTCCCTCACAATCCTCCTCCTTCTTCAACCAGCACCGCTCGCAACCACCACCGCCACCACTATCCACAACCACTGCCACCACTATCCACAACCACTGCCACCACTATCCACAACCACCGCCACCACTATCCACAACCACCGCCACCACTATCCACAACCACTGCCACCACCACTCGCATGCTACACAGGAGGTCGTGGGTTCGATCCCGACCCTCACGCCTCGTGTATATTTGGACTTGGCGCGTCTCCCTCTCTCTCTCACTTTTTGCACACAGCGTTGGTGTACGGTGCTATTTCAGGAATATTTTGATATTTTTTTCCTGTATTTTCTGTTTGCACAGTCACACATAATCACTTTAAGATGTTTTTGTTTGTTGCGGTTGCACCCGATTCAAGAGCCGAATGGCTCACAGGGCTATACCTAATAAATGAACTATGAACTATGAACTCACGTTTAGAGGATTTGGCTGCTATACATTCCCACGTGATAAGCCACTTCGTTGAGCAATCATTTATGCCAGGTCACTTCTGAAAAAGAGCTACATAGCTCGTTCGAGCCCTTCCGCCAGCAGTGATGTGAGCGAGCAATTGCAGGGCTGTGCCTGTACCGGTAACGGTAATTCCTCGCTTAACGCGTGTTCACACAACGCGTTTTCGCCATATCGCGTTTCTTCCACTCGGGAACGCTTTGCGCACCCCCCTCCCCTCCCCCATTATAATGCGGAGGCGGCACCGTTAAAACGCGGTTTCTGCGCTGTTGACGGCGGACTACTTTCTTGAGCTGCGCGGCTGAGCGCAACGCTGCAGCAACGCGGATGGATTCAGCGCGCGGTGGCGGTGATCGTACCCTCGTCTCGCATATTTTTGTCCGTGCCGCGGGCGGATGATTTTTTAGTACTTGTCGCAAAATGCGACTGGGTAACTCAGGGCGATTCCTCGCTTAACGAAGCGTCGCTTGACGCGGCTCTTGTTGCAGGGAAGGTGGCGTCTAAGCGCACACTGAAACGAGGGGTGAAGCTTGCAATGCGGTGCCGCATGTACAGCCGAACGTGAGCACGTGCTCCGATGTGCAAATGCAAGCTCAGGTGTTCCGGAATAGCGCAGGACTGACGGACGGCCACGTAGAGCAAAGAGTCTCGGTGGGGATGTCTGTTGTCTGTTGTTCTTGTTGTTGATGTTGTTGTTATTGTTGTCGTCGAATCCTGAAAGTTGGTTAACGCCACGCGTTCCAAGCCAAACATTTGTGTTGTTCGAGGACGACTGCCTGCGTTGTTGTTGTTGTTGTTGTCGTGGGCATTGTTACCTTGGTCAATATGCGCATCAATTGTGTAGGACAAGAGCCTGGCACAGAGACCCACACATTCACATAGACACAACGGAGACAAAATCCCCGACCCCTATAGCCTCATCTAACTGTTGGGGCAAGTGCTGTTAGCGTGTAGCACCGATCAAGGTCGAAACGGCACTTTGAGGGGCGGAGGGAGTGGGGGGGTGGCCAGCACCACGCCCGGCCGCCTTTGTCTCCCCAGTGACGATGCTTACGCACCCCTCCAGGTACTCATTTGAAGCTGAGTCGACCGAGAGGAGGGACCAAGGCCGGTTCAGAGAATCGTCACTGGGGTTGGCCGTGAATAGAACTCGGGGTGCCGGGTTCGTAGCGCAGTGGCACTAATCGCTACACCACCGCTCCCCGCACAGAGACAAAGATCCCCCGTATAGTGTTAACAGATTGTTGGGGCAAGTGCTGTTAGCAAGTAGCACCGATGGAGGCCGAAACGGCACACGAGGGGGGTGGGTTGCCAGAACCACTGCCGGCCGCCTTTGTCTCCCCAGTGGTGGATGTTTACACACGGCACCATAGTTTAATTTCATAGTTTCATTTATTTGGTATAGCCCTGTGAGCCATTCGGCTCTTGAATCGGGTGCAACCGCAACAAACAACAAACAAAAACATGAACAAGAAAACATTTTAAAGTGACTTTGTGCATGTGCAAACAGAAAATCCAGGGGAAAAAAACATCAAAATATTCCTGAAATAGCACCGTACACCAACGCTCTGTGCAGAAATCCCAGTGGGATACAAGTCAAACAACAACAACCACAAGACAACTAAGATTAAGGCCATCGCTCTAACTCCGTGCTACAATAAACAAAAACATGGCCAAACCAAAAAACTCTTAGAAATCACCAAAATAAAGCCATAAAGGCTGAGTCGACCCACCGTACATACACACGCACACAGGCACCTCATCAGGCTCGTACCGGTTAGCACAAACACAAGAGACGCGCAACCGCGCAGAATTTGAAAGCGATTTTGAGTTAGTAACTCTCAGAGACTCTCCCCCCACCCGAAACTCTCCCCCCCCCCCCCCCCCACCACTGTTCTTAACTCTCTGTTCCCCAGCTCCACTTCGCCTCTCTCCCTACACTCGTTGATCCTCTTCGACTTCTCCTTCTTGCCTGTTGGCCCTCCCTTGAGCACTGTCCCCCCGTGTTTGTATGCCCAACTTATTTCGCACCTGGCGTAATGTTGCATGATTCGCGTCGTACGTAGCCAGCCGCGATAATCAATCAATCGGGGGTACGGGAGAAGGGGAGCAAACTGAACACAAACAGCAGTTCTAAAGAAATTAGTTTTCAATCTGGATGTAAACGTGAACACACACCACACACTCATCTTTAACTCTCCTCACTCTCTTCTCCCCCACCCCGTATCCCCTCCCACCCTCGCCTGATACTCTCTCCCCCCTGCCACTCTCTCTCCCTGCCACACTCTCTCCCCTGCCACTCTCTCTCCCTGCCACTCTCTCTCCCTGCCACTCTCCCCCCCCTGCCACTCTCTCCCCCCTGCCACTCTCTCTCCCTGCCACACTCTCTCCCCTGCCACTCTCTCCCCCCTGCCACTCTCCCCCCTGCCACTCTCTCTCCCTGCCACTCTCCCCCCCCCCCCTGCCACTCTCCCCCCCTGCCACTCTCTCTCCCCCCTGCCACTCTCTCTCCCTGCCACTCTCTCTCCCCTGCCACTCTCCCCCGCTGCCACTCTCTCTCCCCTGCCACTCTCTCTCCCCTGCCACTCTCTCTCCCCTGCCACTCTCTCTCCCCTGCCCACTCTCTCTCCCCTGCCACTCTCTCTCCCCTGCCACTCTCCCTGCACTCTCTCTCCCCTGCCACTCTCTCTCCCCCTGCCACTCTCTCTCCCCTGCCACTCTCTCTCCCCTGCCACTCTCTCTCCCTGCCACTCTCTCTCCCCTGCCACTCTCCCTGCCACTCTCTCTCCCCTGCCACTCTCTCTCCCCTGCCACTCTCTCTCCCCTGCCACTCTCCCCCCTGCCACTCTCTCTCCCCTGCCACTCTCTCTCCCCTGCCACTCTCTCTCCCCTGCCACTCTCTCTCCCTGCCACTCTCTCTCCCCTGCCACTCTCCCTGCCACTCTCTCTCCCCTGCCACTCTCTCTCCCCTGCCACTCTCCCTGCCACTCTCTCTCCCCTGCCACTCTCTCTCCCCTGCCACTCTCTCCCCCCTGCCACTCTCCCCCCCCCGCCACTCTCCCCCCCCTGCCCACTCTCCCCCCCTGCCACTCTCCCCCCCTGCCACTCCCCCCCCCCCTGCCACTCTCTGTCGTCACACGCACTGCGAGGCGTAGATAGGCGCAGTGTCGCGGGGTTCTTTTTCACTGCAATTTATCCGCGGCGCGCGCGTAATGGGGCAGATAACGGAATTGTCACGCGCGACTCGCCCGTGAAGTCGTAAATACATTGCCCACTCGGAGGAGGAGGTGGAGGATGAGGAGGAGGTGGTGGGTAGGAGGAGGAGGGAGGAGGAGGATGCAAAGTAAAAAAATATAAAACATGCGGCTTTTTTCAATAAATCACAAAAGTAAATAGGATATTAAATAAATATCCTGCCTTCACGAGCTTGGCGCTGTTTAATTCTGTTATTTATTTTATATTTATTGTTGTTATTGGTAGACGAGTCCTCGTTGCTGTGTGTGTTTCTGTGTGTGTGTTGCTGTGTGTGTTTCTGTGTGTGTCTGTGTGTTTCTGTGTGTTTCCGTGTGTGTTGCTGTGTGCGTGTGTTTCTGTGTGTGTGTGTCTGTGTGTTTCTGTGTGTGTGTCTGTGTGTGTGTTTCTGTGTGTGTCTGTGTGTGTGTCTGTGTGTGCTTCTGTGTGTTTCTGTGTGTGTTGCTGTGTGTGTGTTTCTGTGTGTGTCTGTGTGTTTCCGTGTGTGTTTGTGTGTGTGTCTGTGTGTGTTTCTGTGTGTGTCTGTGTGTGTAATGGGAGCGGTGGTGTAGCGGTTAGCGCGCTGCGCTATGAACCCGGCGACACGGGTTCGATTCCCGCTCACGGCCAACACCCGGTGACGATTATCTGAACCGGTCCTGGGCCTCCCCTAGGTCGACTCAGCCTCAAATGAGTACCTGGTGTGGTGCGTAAACATCTCCGCTGGTGATACAAAGGAGGTCGGGCGTGGTGCTGGCCACCCACGCCCTCGTGTGACGTTCCGGCCTTCATAGGTGCTCGCTAACAGCACTTGTCTTTGATAGGTATGGGGAGTGGTGGTGGTGGAGCGGTTAGCCCTACGCCGTGCGACGAAACCCGGCCACCCAAGTTCGATTCCCGCTCGCGGCCAACACCAACAGTGACGATTATCTGAACCAGTCCTGAGCCTCCCCTAGATCGACTCGACCCTAAATAACTACCTGTAAAACATCAGCACTGGGGAGAAAGAGGAGGACGTCTCTACATAGACGCTCGCTAGCAACACTTGCCCCAAGAGTCTGTTAGAGGCTACCCGGGGGAACCTTTGTCTTTGTTGTCTTTGTCGTGTGCGTCTGAGCGATGTTGCAGTGCCAACCAAGGGTTCCATTTCCCGGCCACGGCCAATTGTAGAACCGGTCCTGAGGCTCTGTAGGTCCGCTCAGCGTGAAATGAGCACCTGCCAGCGACGCTAACAGCAACTTTCCCCGAAGGTCTATGAAACGCTACGCGCGGGGCGATCTCTGTAATGTTTCGTCTTTGCGTTTGGAGGTCTGTGTGCGTGAGTCGTATCTAACTACCCTGTCTATCTCTCCGCACCCTGCTGGATAAACTCGCCACTGTTCGCCACATCTGTTTGGGCCCGGCCTTAAACGTGCACCTAGCCTGGCACGGATTGTTTCGTTCCTTTAAAATGAATGATGCTTGAGGGCGGGTGAGTTGCGAGTGGGTAGATAGGGGGCCGTATTAAGGGCAACCAGAATGTATGTGGATGGCGTTGGGGGGCTGGGGGGTGGGGGGGGGACAAGAGGTGGGGGTGAGCGGGGGATGGATTGGTTGGTGGGGGTTGGTGGGTGGAGGGGGTTGGAGGCGCCACGTGTACAGGTCACTGTCACCGGCAAAGTCGCATGCGCTGGGGACTGAACGCAAAGTCGACCTGACAGCAACAGCACCCTGGAGGGATATTGTGGGGGGCGGGGGGGGCTGGCAAAGGGGGGGGGGGTGGGCAGGGAGGTGGGGCCAAAGGCAGAGAAGGGTTTTGGACCTGCTGCGCATGACATCTGCTTGCATCATAAGCTCACAATAACGAGCGGTCTGGCGGATAAAGCGGAGTTGTGTGGCTTGCTGCGCTGGGGCTTCTTGTGCAGGTGAAGTGAGCGGCTGGGCTGCGAGGCCCACGGACCCGAGTTAGATTCCCGCGCGCGGCCAACGAACACCGAGCGACAGCGATTACGCGAAACGGCTCGTGCGGGGCCCTCCCCTAGGTCGACTCGGCCTCAAACGAGTAATCCGGTGCGGTGTGCGGTAAACATCGCCCACCGGGGAGACAAAGGCGTCCGGGCGTGGTGCCGGCCACGGTGTGCCGTGTCCGACCTTCGTAGCTGCTGCTCGCTAATTGTGTGTTCAACTCGGAACCCACATCACAGGGGGGCGGGGGGGGGGGGTTGCCTGTCGAGCATCCTGCGTCGTGTCGTGTCGTGTCGAGGCAACTTCATCGCCGCCGCGGCTTCGAGAAGGCAGCAGCTGTTGTCAGAATGAAAACAAAAACTAATATTTTGATTTGAAGCTTTCGTGACTGCAGGAATCCATACTCTTTGGTTCTTACGGTAAAGCCACGTCGATAATTAATGTTCTATCTACGTGACCTTGCCGGAATAACCGAAGAGTATAAAAAACATTTGTATTCATTCAAAGCCGAGGATGAATCCGTCATGCTTTCGAAGCTCGATTTTGTTCACGGATGTCGTGGCGGATATCAAAGAAATACACAAACGAGAGCACAATAGTCATGATGATGATGATGCGAGGCATGTATCTGTTTGGGCCTCGCTGAGTCTTCACACTAACCGTGGATGAAAAGTTTTCGTAAACAAAAATAAACAAATGTTTGGGCGGTGCGTTGTCAGCGGTGCACAAAGCGCAGCCAACAATTGGCACGCTTGGCTACGTACGGTGCGAAAGAAGTTAAACGTACTGTACATACACACAACGACGACAACACTCAGCGCGGTGGCCTTAAAGTATCAAAGAATATAGCAGGCGACGTTTCGGAGAACGGGCCTTCTTCACAGCATGCCTATGCGATGTCAATGTAGGGCATTTGCCTAAAAACGCCGCTTGTTGTACATTTTGTCTCTAACCACTGCGCAACCACTCCCCACCACCCTACTCCAACCCCGCACCCCCCACAGACCTCAACGAGCCCCATAGACCCCACAGACCACGAACCCCCTAGACTGGCTCCCCTTTCCCCCGTGCTCCCCACACCCCCGATGGTGAGCGGCGGTAGCGACGAGGAGGGTCGGGGTGGAGGGGATTTGGCGAGGTGCTTGATAGAAGGCTGGGCTCGTTTGAATGTTACTGTCTCTCTCTCTCTTTCTCTCTGTCTATTTGTCCGAGTAGTCTGCTTGTCTGTCCCTTTGTCGATGTGTTTGTCTGGCAGTTGTTATATGTCTCTGTGTGGAGGTGTTGTTCGCTTTTGTCTGTTTGCGGGTTTATTCTTAAGTTGCTAATGTGCTGCGTTTGTCTCTTTACCTGTATGTGTCTATGACTTTGTCTATTTGTCTACGTGACCATTTGGCTGTCTGTGTATCTGTCACAGCGCGCGCGCGTGTGTGTCTGTCTAAGTGTTCTCGCTAACAGACACTTGCCCCAACGGTCTGTGTCAGGCTACACGGGGAGGTCTTTGTCTGTCTGAAGCGTACGTCAGCGCGCGTCTGGTTGTTAGGGGTTTTTTTTGTGTCACAGGTGGGAAAAAAAACGTATATCAAGGTGCAACCTAGCCTGGCACCAGCACCCATGGTGGTGATGACGGCACCACCACTTGGGGGTTCGAACCGCGCTTCTTGGCACAGGACAGAGAGTGCCGGATTAAGCGAGTTGCGGGGCCTGTAGCATTAAGGGGCCCTAAATACACATTTTTTTTTTAAACACGTAAACATTGAAACACACAATTTTTTTTACTTGTATAGTAAAGTAATTGTATTTTTTACATTTGCTATACAGCCAGATAATACGACAAATCGCTCACCTTAAACACCCAGTCGTTCATAAAAGTTGAAGGCGGTATAGTACTATAGTAATAGAGCAAGTGCAGAATCACTGAACCAGAATTGATAGCTTGAAATCATTTAGCGCGGGGCCCTTGAAAGTACGAGGCCCGGAACTACTACACATGGAGCTACTACGTACACAGTAGCTACTATGTAGTTATCGTAGTAGTAGTAAAAGTAGCTACTACTATGTACTACTACTACTACGATAATCCGGCACTGTCTGCACGTGTTTTCGTGATGATGATGATGACGACGATGATCGGTGTTAAACACCCTGCGTCTGTCCCGCGACCTCCTGCCGGCGAGCCTTCGACACTTTCACGTGATGGCCTCCACGTGCACCTAGCCTGGCACAAGCGCTACGGGGGCATCTGCCGCTCGAGTTGTGAATGGCGGCCGCTGCTGCTGACGTCCTATTGTTATGCTAATGACCCTGTCTGTATGTCTATTGTTTACGTTGTACGTTATCTTGCTTCCATCTCACGATCCACATCTTAATCTCTATCTCCCCGTAGCCCCCCCCCCCCCCCACGTCTCAACCCCGCCCCCACTGCGGGGGGTGTCTCCAGGATTTGACCCGGAGTTTAAAATCCTGAGCGGGGATTCACGCGGCATGAAGACATTCCTGGGGAGTGACATACGCAGAGAGAGAGAGACAGAGAGAGAGAGATGTTAACTATCTCGCCTGGTACACAGGAGGTCGTGGGTTCGATCCCGACCCTGACGCCTGCTGCTGTATATTTGAAGTCTGCGGGTCTCTCTCTCCCCGTGGTCGCGTGGATCTTTTTTTCTCCCGTCCTCCGGGTTTTTCCCCCTCCACATTTAGAATCAACGTCACGCGTGACGGCAGTGGTCATGTAGTGGTCATGTAGTGGTCATGGTGGTAGTGGTGTACCGGTGATGGTGGTGATGGTAGTGGTGGTGTACTGGTGATTGTGGCGGTAACGGTGGTGATGGTGGCAGTAATGGTAGAGGTGGTGTACCGGTGATGGTGGTGGTGTGCCGGTGATGGTGGTGATGGTGGTGATGGTGGAAGTGGTGTGACGGTGGTGATGGTGGAAGTGGTGTGACGGTGGTGATGGTGGAAGTGGTGTGACGGTGGTGATGGTGGAAGTGGTGTGATGGTGGTGATGGTGGAAGTGGTGTGATGGTGGTGATGGTGGAAGTGGTGTGATGGTGGTGATGGTGGACTTGTGGGAGAGAGAGACTCGACGAAGGGACCCCCCCCGCCCCCCCGCTGGATTTTCGGGATCTCGCTGGAGCCACCCCCCCGGCGCGACTCTTTCTCTCGCCGAGACTCGAAATCCGCTGAGCCTCCAAGCCCCCGGGGCTCGCCCTGAGCCCCGGGGGAGGGGGGACGGAGACCCGGACACAGAGAGCGGTGGGGCTCAGGGCACCGGGCATGGGCCTCGGACGCCCGCCCTGGAGAAAGAGCGGATTAAGGGCCTGGGTACTGGAGGAGGGGAGGGTCGTGGTGGTTGTGGTGGTCGTGGTGGTTGTGTTGGTGGTTGTGGGGAGCGGTAGTGTAGCTGTTAGCGCGCCGCGCTACGAACCCCAAGGCCCGAGTTCGATTCCCGCTCACGGCCACCAACACCCAGTGACGATTATCTGAACTGGTCCTGGGGCCCTCCCCTAGGTAGACTCAGCCTCAAATAAGTAGCTGGTTCGGTGTGTACTAAACATCGCCACTAGGGAGACAAAGGCGGTCGGGCGTGGTGCTGGCCACCCACCTCCCCGTGTGCCCTGTCAGCCTTCTTAGGTGCTCGCGCACAGCACTTGGCCCAACAGTCTGTTGAGGCTACACGGGGGATCTTTGTCTTTGGTAGGCCCAAGACAAGTGATTTTCTTTGCCGTCTGAACCATTGACATTCTTAAGCAACAATTTGCAACAATGCATTGATTAAAACCATGGCGGCGGTGGTAATTGTGGTTTGGGGAAGCATGCTGCGCTACGACCCGAATTCGATTCCCGCTCTGGACCACCAACATCAGTGACGATTATCTAAACTGGGCCTCCCTTAGGTCGACTCAGCCTCAAATGAGTACCTGGTGCGGTCTGGAAAAGACATAAGCACCGGGCGTTGTGTTGGCCACCCAGCCCCTAGTGTGCCTTCATAGGTGCTACTCGCTAACAGCACTTGCCTCAACAGCCTGTTAAAGGCTATACGGGGGAAGGGGTTGGTCTTTGTATTTTTTACTGTGGTTGTGGTGATTCTATAGCGCTGGTGATGGTTGTGGGGTTGGTGTAAGAGGTGGTGGCTGTGGTGGTTGCTGGTGGCGAGGGTGGAGACGGAAGGAGAATTCTGACGGTTACGATGACGATGGCAGCAATAGTCGGTGCCAATATTCTGCAAACGTTTGCCAATCCACCGCTGGATAAAGAAAGATCACGGATGGTGTTTCCACCATACTTCACCACGCCGGTCAGCGCGTGACCGTCGAGTTGCCACGAGTCCTACCCGAACTCACCAACTACCCAACGCAGCCACAAAGTACCAACCATCCCTCTTCCTGCTGAACCCGACCGCCGGGGCTGTCCCTAGGAGGGGTTCTGATCCTGGGGCAAAGCCCGCAATGCCCCAACCCCCCTTAAGCCTTCAAACTAAACCAAAATGATTACAGCTGACGCCGTGAAGTCCAGCTCGGACACCCCCCCCCGCGGGGCCCGGGCGATCGCCACGATTCGCCGTGTACCCTGGGGACGGCTCTGCCTACCCCAAACCCTCCCCGAATTCACCAACTACCCGACCCAGCCGCGACTACCAACAGCCCTCCTCCCGCTGACCTGAAACCCCTGACCCCCTTACTACCGCCTAACTACCCCCTTACTACCCCCTTACAACCCCTTACTACCGCCCTAACTACCCCCTTACTACCCCCTTACTACCCCCTTACTACCGCCTAACTACCCCCTTAATACCCCCTTACTACCCCCTTACTACCGCCTAACTACCCCCTTACTACCCCCTTACTACCGCCTAACTACCTCCTAACTACCCCCTTACTACCCCCTCACTACCACTACCCCCTTACTACCCCCTTACTACCGCCTAACTACCCCTTAATACCCCCTTACTACCGCCTAACTACCCCCTTACTACCCCCTTACTACCGCCTAACTACCCCCTAACTACCCCCTTACTACCCCCTCACTACCGCCTTACTACCACCTTACTACCCCCTTACTACCCCCTTACTACCGCCTCACTACCCCCTAACTACCCCCTTACTACCCCCTTACTACCCCCTAACTACCCCCCTTACTACCCCCTTACTACCCCCTTACTACCCCTTTACTACCTCCTTACTACCGCCTAACTACCCCCTAACTACCCCCTAACTACCCCCTTTCTACCCCCTTACTACCCCCTTACTACCCCCTTACTACCGCCTAACTACCCCCTTAATACCCCCTTACTACCCTCTTACTACCCCCTTACTACCCCCTTACTACCGCCTAACTACCCCCTTAATGCCCCCTTACTACCCCCTTACTACCCCTTTACTACCTCCTTACTACCTCCTTACTACCGCCTAACTACCCCCTAACTACCCCCTAACTACCCCCTTTCTACCCCCTTACTACCCCCTTACTACCCCCTTACTACCGCCTAACTACCCCCTTAATACCCCCTTACTACCCTCTTACTACCCCCTTACTACCCCCTTACTACCGCCTAACTACCCCCTTAATACCCCCTTACTACCCCCTTACTACCCCTTTACTACCTCCTTACTACCGCCTAACTACCCCCTAACTACCCCCTAACTACCCCCTTTCTACCCCTTACTACCCCCTTACTACCCCCTTACTACCGCCTAACTACCCCCTTAATACCCCCTTACTACCCTCTTACTACCCCCTTACTACCCCCTTACTACCGCCTAACTACCCCCTTAATGCCCCCTTACTACCCCCTTACTACCGCCTAACTACCCCCTAACTACCCCCTTACTACCCCCTCACTACCCCCTTACTACCCCCTTACCACCCCCTTACTACCCCCTAACTACCCCCTTTCTACCCCCTTACTACCCCCTTACTACCGCCTAACTACCCCCTTAATGCCCCCTTACTACCGCCTAACTACCCGCTTACTACCCCCTCACTACCGCCTCACTACCCCCTTACTACCCCTTACTACCCCCTAACTACCCCCTAACTACCCCCTTACTACCCCCTTACTACCCCCTTACTACCCCCTAACTACCCCCTAACTACCCCCTTACTACCCCCTTATTACCCCCTAACTACCCCCTTACTACCACCTAACTACCCCCTTTCTACCCCCTTACTACCCCCTTACTACCCCTAACTACCCCCTTACTACCACCCTTACTACCCCTTACTACCCCCTTAGCCTCGGGCGCTTCTGCGTCCGCCCGCTCCTCCTCCTTTCACTTTGAGTCGCCCTCTCATCCACGGCGCTTCGCCGTTCGCGACGCCTCGCCCCCCCCCCCCCCCCAACGCAGCCACACGCAGCAGGCGAATTCGTCACCTCCGTGTTCCCGTGCCGTCTGCGATAAACTCAGCCGCAACTCCTCCCTACAGAACTCCCCAGCCTCATAACACCACCACCACCACCCCCACCAACACCACCACCCCCTCCACCACCACCACCCCCACCCATCCCGCGATGCGCCCCAGGCGGGTGTCGAACCGAGTCGTCGTTCTCGGAAGAGCGAGGCGAAAGCGACGCGGGGAGGGCGCACTAATTAAATGAGATCGCTTACAACTGATGATGTTTACGGGCGCAGCCAGACTTGATTACGGTTGCGCAATAATTGTATGTGTGGCGGGAGGGCAGTGGTGGGGGTAGTAGGAGGGGGTCCACTGAGGAGCTCCCCGCGGCTATCGCGCTACCTCCTCGTTCTCGACAGTACGCGACGCGGCGCGTTTACATCAGCGCGACGCGTCAGCATTCAGCAGCGACTTGTCGCGCCTGTTGTGTGTGGGAGTGGTCGCGGGGAGCGGTGGTGCAACGGTTAGCGCTACGCTGCGCTACGAACCTGGCGACCCGAATTCGATTCCCGCTCACGGCCACCAACACCCAGTGACGATTATCTGGACCGGTCCTGGGCCTCCCCTAGGTCGACTCAGCCTCCAATGAGTACCTGGTCCGGTGTGTAAACATCGCCACTGGGGAGACAAATGCGCTCGGGCGTGGTGCTGGCCACCCACCCTCTCGTGTGCTGTCCAGGCCTTCATAGATGCTGCTCGCTAACAGCACTTGCCCCGACATTCTGTAAAGGCTACACGGGGGATCTTTGTGTGTGTAACTGGAGTGGCTCTGGCCACACAACCCAGTTTATTGTGCCTTAATAGGTGCTCGCTAACAACACTTGCCCTAACAGTACCTCTGGGAAATCTTCGTCTGTGTAGGATATATTTACGTCGTTATATATATGCTGGTATGCGTATGTATCATTACTATAATATAGATATGGGTTTATATATATACGTGAAAATGTGTTTTGTATTCATATATACGTGTATGCATTTGTATAGGTATTTGTCTTTTTTGGAGAAACTACACGTGTATGTATGTATGTGTTCATGTGTATTAATATATTGGTACGTGTGTGTATGTCTTTGTATGTGTATTCGTGTGCGTGGGAGTGGTGGTGTAGCGCTACGCTGCGCTACGAACCCGGCGTCCCGAGTTCGATTCCCGCTCACGGCCAACACCAGTGACGATTATCTGAACCGGTCCTGGGCCTCCCCTAGGTCGACTCAGCCTCAAATGTGTACCTGGTGCGGTGTGTAAACATCGCCACTGGGGAGATAAAGGCGGTCGGGCGCGGTGTTGGCCACCCACCCCCCGTGTACCGTTCCGGCCTTCATAGGTGCTCGCTAACAGCACTTGCCCCTACAGTCTGTTAACGTTATACGGGGGATCTTTGTCTTTGTGTGCGGTGACGAATATCTTTATTGGTCTTGGGCCTCCCCTAGGTCGACTAAGCCTTAAAATGAGTACCTGGTGCGCTGTGTAAAACCATCAGCACTGGGGAAACAAAGGCGGTCGAGTGTGGTGCTGGCCACCCACTCCCAAATGGTGCGCCACTCGCTAACAGCACTTGCCCCTACAGTCTGGTAAAGGCTCTCCAGGGGGAACTTTGTCTTAGCGTGTGGACGTTTGATGATGACGATGATGCATGATCAAAGTGTCGAACGATACAAGCAAAAGTCCAGCCCTGTATGCGCGTCTCTTTGTTTGAGCGAATCACGTGGTGACTGATGAGCGCCGTGCGGGTTCAACGTCCAACTACCTGGGTGCGTTCGTTACTAAACCTGCACCCGAAACGATCATTATCGATGTCGGAAACCGATAATCGATTATCTTTTTTATACATCTGTGAAAAAGAGCTTTGTAGCGAATCGGATTCCTCCAGTATAGAATACGTAATCTTATTTATGATAATTATCAATTAACCGCTCAACAACCCGAGTACATTTTTCGATTTAAAGCTTTCGTGACTGCAAGGATTCATCTTCTTTGGTTCTTTCGGTAAAGTCACGTAGAATGGGAATAAAATAATAAAATTAAAATAAGACAATAAAATTCTCACGACGTTTCGGCCACAACACAAGCGGCCTTCTTTAGGTGAAAACTTAAGGTTGTGTGGAATCCCTCCCCGTAGAGGCGGTTAAATTTCGATTTAAAGCTTTCGTGACTGCAGGGAATCATCTTCTTTGGTGCGGTGCGCTCAATCCACCGCTGGATGAGGGCCTCCGCTCGCTCACGACCACGCGACCTTAGCACCGGCACACGCCGTCAATTCCGTTGCTCCGTCTCTGCGGTGGCCCCCGTCTTAGGCCACGCTTCCATCCTTTGACTGCCATTCCGACCCCTCGTCTCGAGCACGGGCCGTGACGCCTCCTAGCGCAAGCCACGTGGCGTCGTCGTCATCGCCGACGTTGGCAATCGGTAAGGTGGGAGCGGCAATATTTCATCTGCGTCTCGCACGCTCGTACCTAGGGCTATTGGAAATTACGATCACGGTCTCGAACATTTAACGCTGTGTGTGTGGGGGGGGGGCGCTCCCTCCTCGCAAAATGCAGCCACAACAGCTTCGTAGCGGTCCTAGTAAGTACCTCGTTGCAATATTACGTTGCTGTTCCACTTAAATTAAAATGAAACGTGGAACGTAAATGAAAGCGTTTCCGTAAAAAAATGTTTTCATTTACACCGCGTTTTAAATCAGCGTTTAGTATCGTTGACGCTGCTGTTGAAAACAAATCTCACGGTGGTTGTCAAGGAGACTCCAACTCGTAGCTTTGAACACCAGGAGGGGGGGGGGGAGCAAGACACCCCTTGCCCCCCCACACCCTGCCCCCCACTCCCTGCCCCCCACTCCCTGCCCCCCACACCCTGCCCCCACTCCCTGCCCCCCACTCCCTGCCCCCCCACTCCCTGCCCCCCACTCCCTGCCCCCCACACCCTGCCCCCCACTCCCTGCCCCCCACCCCCCCCCGCTGGTTCCGCTACTGCCCCACTCACAGCTCCGCGTCCAACGTTTGTTAGATGGCGGTGGTGTGCCGCTAGCACAGCAAACAACAATTTATAATAGCCGACGTTTCGGGCAACGGCCCTGTGTGTGTTCACATATGTGTGTGTGCACGTGCACGCGTGTGGAGCGGTGGCGCAGGGGTTAGCGCTACGCTACGAACCAACCCGGCCACCCGAGTTGGATTCCCGCTCACGGCCAACACCGGTGACAATTATCTGAACCGGTACCTGGTGCGGTGTGTAGTTAACATCGCCAACGGAGAGACAAAGGCGGCCGGGCGTGGTGATAGCCACCCACACACCCCATTGTGTACCGTGCGGGCTTTGATAGGTGCTTACTAACAACACTTGCCCCAACAGTCTGTTAAGGCTATACGGGGGATCTTTGTATTTGTCTTTGTATATGTATACGTGTGTGTATATGTATATGTGTGTGTATGTATACTGTAAGTGTGTGTATGTGTATGTATACGTGTGTTTGCATATGTATACGTGTATATGTATACGTGTGTATATGTGTATACGTGTGTATATATGTATACGTGTGTGTGTGTATATATGCTGTACGTGTGTGTGTGTATACGTGTGTGCATGTAAACGTGGGGAGGGGTAGTGTAGCTGTTAGCGCGCTGTACTACGAACTTGGCGATCCGGGTTCGATTCCCCATCACCGCAAACACGGGTGACGATTATCTGAACCGATACCTGGTGCGGTGTGTAGCAAACATCTCCACTGGGGAGACAAAGGCGGCCGGGCGTGCTGGAAGGCCACCCCCTCGTGTGCCGTGCCGGCCTTCATTGGTGCTGCTACTCGCTAACAGCACTTGCCCCGCCAGTCTGTTACAGGCTACACGGGGGAACTTTGTCTTTGTACACGCGTGGTAGTAATTAATTATGAAGCTGAAAATGCCCAACGTCGCTCGAGTCCCGAGGGCGAGGGGGGAGCATCCCTCCCCCCCCTATCCCTCCCTCTCCCTCCCTCCCACTCCCTCCCCCCTCCCCCCCTCTCCCTCCCTCCCACTCCCTCCCCCTCCCCCCCTCTCCCTCCCTCCCTCCCTCTCCCTCCCTTTCCCTCCCTCCCTCCCCCACTCTCCCTCCCTCCCTCCCCTTCTGCCTCTCGTCCCCCTCACCCCCCTCTCCCTCCCTCCCTCTCCCTCCCCCTCCCTCCCCCTCTGCCTCTCGTCTCCCTCCCTCCCCCTCAACCCCTCTCACCGCCCCCCTCCCTCCCTCCCCCTCTGCCTCTCGTCTCCCTCCCTCCCCCTCAACCCCCTCTCACCGCCCCCCTCCCTCCCCCTCTGCCTCTCGTCCCCCTCACCCCCCCTCTCCCTCCCTCCCTCCCCCTCACCCCCTCTCCCTCCCTCCCTCCCCCTCACCCCCCTCTCCTCCTTCCCTCCCTCCCCCTCTCCGGGGGCGGGCAGTCGCCGAGTGCGCAGGCGGTGCAACTGCACCGGGAACAATGCCAACCGGGAACAATGCCAACCGGGAACAATGCTAACCGGGAACAATGCCAACCGGGAACAATGCCAACCGGGAACAATGCCAACCGGGAACAATGCCAACCGGGAACAATGCCAACCGGGAACAATGCCAACCGGGAACAATGCCAACCGGGAACAATGCCAACCGGGAACAATGCCAACCGGGAACAATGCCAACCGGGAACAATGCCAACCGGGAACAATGCCAACCGGGAACAATGCCAACCGGGAACAATGCCAACCGCGGCATGACTGAGGACGCCCCGAGCGACATTCCCAACGGCAGAGACGCACGTGGCTCGCCTCCTGAGCCACAGGAACGGGCAGGCGATAGACACACAGAGGGAGAGAGACAGACAGGCGATAGACACACAGAGGGACAGAGACAGACAGGCGATAGACACACAGAGAGACAGAGTGACAGAGACAGACAGGTGATAGACACACAGAGCGACAGAGACAGACAGGTGATAGACACACAGAGAGACAGAGTGACAGAGACAGACAGGTGATAGACACACAGAGTGACAGAGACAGACAGGCGATAGACACACAGAGGGAGAGAGACAGACAGGTGATAGACACAGAGCGACAGAGACAGACAGAGACAGACAGGTGATAGACACACAGAGTGACAGAGACAGACAGGCGATAGACACACAGAGGGAGAGAGACAGACAGGTGATAGACACACAGAGGGACAGAGACAGACAGGTGATAGACACACAGAGGGACAGAGACAGACAGGTGATAGACACACAGAGTGACAGAGACAGACAGGTGATAGACACACAGAGTGACAGAGACAGACAGGTGATAGACACACAGAGGGAGAGAGACAGACAGGTGATAGACACAGAGCGACAGAGACAGACAGGTGATAGACACACAGAGCGACAGAGACAGACAGGCGATAGACACACAGAGTGACAGAGTGACAGACAGGTGATAGACACACAGAGTGACAGAGACAGACAGGCGATAGACACACAGAGTGACAGAGACAGACAGGTGATAGACACACAGAGTGACAGAGACAGACAGGCGATAGACACACAGAGGGGCAGAGACAGACAGGCGATAGACACACAGAGTGACAGAGCGACAGAGACAGACAGGTGATAGACACACAGAGCGACAGAGCGACAGAGACAGACAGGTGATAGACACACAGAGGGGCAGAGACAGACAGGTGATAGACACACAGAGCGACAGAGACAGACAGGTGATAGACACACAGAGGGAGAGAGACAGACAGGTGATAGACACACAGAGTGCCAGAGACAGACAGGTGATAGACACACAGAGCGACAGAGTCAGACAGGTGATAGACACACAGAGTGACAGAGACAGACAGGTGATAGACACACAGAGCGACAGAGACAGACAGGTGATAGACACACAGAGCGACAGAGTGACAGAGACAGACAGGTGATAGACACACAGAGCGACAGAGTGACAGAGACAGACAGGTGATAGACACACAGAGCGACAGAGTCAGACAGGTGATAGACACACAGAGAGACAGAGTGACAGAGACAGACAGGTGATAGACACACAGAGCGACAGAGTCAGACAGGTGATAGACACACAGAGGGAGAGAGACAGACAGGTGATAGACACACAGAGTGACAGAGCGACAGGTGATAGACACACAGAGCGACAGAGACAGACAGGTGATAGACACACAGAGCGACAGAGACAGACAGGTGATAGACACACAGAGCGACAGAGTCAGACAGGTGATAGACACACAGAGCGACAGAGTGACAGAGACAGACAGGTGATAGACACACAGAGCGACAGAGACAGACAGGTGATAGACACACAGAGCGACAGAGACAGACAGGTGATAGACACACAGAGTGACAGAGACAGACAGGTGATAGACACAGAGCGACAGAGACAGACAGGTGATAGACATACAGAGTGACAGAGCGACAGGTGATAGACACACAGAGCGGCAGAGACAGACAGGTGATAGACACACAGAGCGACAGAGACAGACAGGTGATAGACACACAGAGTGACAGAGACAGAGACAGACAGGTGATAGACACACAGAGCGACAGAGCGACAGAGACAGACAGGTGATAGACACACAGAGGGACAGAGACAGACAGGCGATAGACACACAGAGGGGCAGAGACAGACAGGTGATGGACACACAGAGCGACAGAGACAGACAGGTGATGGACACACAGAGCGACAGAGACAGACAGGTGATGGACACACAGAGCGACAGAGACAGACAGGTGATGGACACACAGAGGGGCAGAGCGACAGAGACAGACAGGCGATAGACACACAGAGTGACAGAGACAGACAGATGATAGACACACAGAGCGACAGAGACAGACAGGCGATAGACACACAGAGTGACAGAGACAGACAGGCGATAGACACACAGAGTGACAGAGACAGACAGGTGATAGACACACAGAGTGACAGAGACAGACAGGTGATAGACACACAGAGAGCGACAGAGACAGACAGGTGATAGACACACAGAGGAGCAGAGCGACAGAGACAGATAGAAAGGCGGACAGATAGACAAAGAGGCAGACAGACTGATGGAAAGGCAGACAAATAGAGAGACAGACAGCGAGGCAGATCCACAGAGATGCAGGCAGACAGGTAGAGAGACATGCAGGCAGACAGCCTCACAGGTAGACAGACGGAGATGTATTGGTGTTGAAAAGGTGACGCTGACTGCACCCCCACCCGGCCCAAAGCGGCCTCCATAGGTGCCGCTACTCGCTAACAGACTACACCCCCAAACCCCCGACTCCAACACCCAATCACGGCACGCACGACACCGCCCCCTGCTCGCACAACCACCCCGATCAATTAGCCCCCACCCCACCCCCCACTCAGCAAGCCCCCCCCCCCACCCCCCCACCGCTACTCCTCAGCACCCCCCGCGTCGCCAGCGAAGTTTTGTCCACGTTCGGATTCTGAGAATATCGACACAAGCCACATCCGGGTGTCTAGGGGGGGGGGGGTCACAATGGGGGGGGGGGGGGGGCGGGGGGTCACAATGGGGGGGGGGGGCGGGGGGGGTCACAATGGGGGGGGGCGGGGGGGTCATAATGGGGGGGGCGGGGGTGGGGGTCACAATGGCTGTGTCAGAGACGGCTGAGCCGACAACCACTGAGGGCCTGGGTTTGAATCCACGCGTGGCTTCTGCCAGGATGATCAACGTGTAGCCCGGGCGACAAGTCACTCAAGTAGAAGACTCATAGACTCACGTAGGGGCCCATAGACTCCTCGCATAGACATCCATAGACTTACATAGAGACCCATAGACTCACATAGAAAACCATAGACTCACAATAAGACCCATAGACTTACATAGAGACCCATAGACTCACATAGAAACCCATAGACTCACAATAAGACCCATAGACTTACATAGAGACCCATAGACTCACATCCACATCCATAGAGACCCATAGACTCGCATAGAGAACCCATAGACTTACATAGAGACCCATATACTTACATAGAGACCCATAGACTCACATAGAAACCCAAAGACTCACAATAAGACCCATAGACTTACATAGAGACCCATAGACTCACATCCACATCCATAGAGACCCATAGACTCGCATAGAGAACTCATAGACTTACATAGAGACCCATATACTTACATAGAGACCCATAGACTCACATAGAAACCCAAAGACTCACAATAAGACCCATATACTTACATAGAGACCCATAGACTCACATCCACATCCATAGAGACCCATAGACTCACATAGAGAACCCATAGACTTACATAGAGACCCATAGACTCACAATAAGACCCATAGACTTAAGTAGAGACCCATAGACTCACATAGAAACCCATAGACTTACATAGAGACCTATAGACACACATAGAGACCCATAGACACACATAGAGACCCAGACATAATTCGTCGTGATTAAACCGGGTTCTCAAGTGTAGCGAGTGGATGGTCACAGTGCGGCCACACGTGACAGCACTGGAAACCCCCAATAAAGACAACTCTGAGTAACAAAGACAACTCTGAGTAACAAAGACAACTCTGACTAATAAAGACAACTCTGAGTAACAAAGACAACTCTGACTAATAAAGACAACTCTGAGTAACAAAGACAACTCTGAGTAACAAAGACAACTCTGAGTAATAAAGACAACTCTGAGTAACAAAGACAACTCTGAGTAACAAAGACAACTCTGAGTAACAAAGACAACTCTGACTAATAAAGACAACTCTGAGTAACAAAGACAACTCTGAGTAACAAAGACAACTCTGAGTAATAAAGACAACTCTGAGTAACAAAGACAACTCTGAGTAACAAAGACAACTCTGACTAATAAAGACAACTCTGAGTGATAAAGACAACTCTGAGTGATAAAGACAACTCTGACTAATAAAGACAACTCTGAGTGATAAAGACAAAGACAACTCTGAGTAACAAAGACAACTCTGACTAATAAAGACAACTCTGAGTAACAAAGACAACTCTGAGTAACAAAGACAACTCTGAGTAACAAAGACAACTCTGAGTAATAAAGACAACTCTGAGTAACAAAGACAACTCTGAGTAACAAAGACAACTCTGAATAATAAAGACAACTCTGAGTGATAAAGACAAAGACAACTCTGAGTAACAAAGACAACTCTGAGTAACAAAGACAACTCTGACTAATAAAGACAACTCTGAGTGATAAAGACAACTCTGAGTGATAAAGACAAAGACAACTCTGACTAATAAAGACAACTCTGAGTGATAAAGACAACTCTGAGTGATAAAGACAACTCTGAGTGATAAAGACAACTCTGAGTGATAAAGACAAAGACAACTCTGAGTAACAAAGACAACTCTGAGTAACAAAGACAACTCTGAGTAACAAAGACAACTCTGAGTGAGAAAGACAACTCTGAGTAACAAAGACAACTCTGAGTAACAAAGACAACTCTGACTAATAAAGACAACTCTGAGTGATAAAAACAAAGACAACTCTGAGTAACAAAGACAACTCTGAGTAACAAAGACAACTCTGACTAATAAAGCCAACTCTGAGTGATAAAGACAACTCTGAGTGATAAAGACAAAGACAACTCTGACTAATAAAGACAACTCTGAGTGATAAAGACAACTCTGAGTGATAAAGACAACTCTGAGTGATAAAGACAACTCTGAGTGATAAAGACAAAGACAACTCTGAGTAACAAGAGAACTCTGAGTAACAAAGACAACTCTGAGTAACAAAGACAACTCTGAGTGATAAAGACAACTCTGAGTAACAAAGACAACTCTGAGTAACAAAGACAACTCTGAGTATTAAAGACAACTCTGAGTAACAAAGACAACTCTGACTAATAAAGACAACTCTGAGTAACAAAGACAACTCTGAGTAACAAAGACAACTGAGTGATAAAGACAACTCTGAGTAACAAAGACAACTCTGAGTAACAAAGACAACTCTGAGTAACAAAGACAACTCTGAGTGATAAAGACAACTCTGAGTAACAAAGACAACTCTGAGTAACAAAGACAACTCTGAGTAATAAAGACAACTCTGAGTAACAAAGACAACTCTGAGTAACAAAGACAACTCTGAGTAATAAAGACAACTCTGAGTAACAAAGACAACTGAGTGATAAAGACAACTCTGACTAATAAAGACAACTCTGAGTAATAAAGACAACTCTGACTAATAAAGACAACTCTGAGTAACAAAGACAACTCTGAGTAACAAAGACAACTCTGAGTAACAAAGACAACTCTGAGTAACAAAGACAACTCTGAGTAACAAAGACAACTCTGAGTGATAAAGACAACTCTGAGTAATAAAGACAACTGAGTAACAAAGACAACTCTGAGTAACAAAGACAACTCTGAGTAACAAAGACAACTCTGAGTGATAAAGACAACTCTGAGTAACAAAGACAACTCTGAGTAACAAAGACAACTCTGAGTAACAAAGACAACTCTGAGTGATAAAGACAACTCTGAGTAACAAAGACAACTGAGTGATAAGACAACTCTGAGTAACAAAGACAACTCTGAGTAACAAAGACAACTCTGAGTAACAAAGACAACTCTGAGTAAACAAAGACAACTCTGAGTAACAAAGACAACTCTGAGTAACAAAGACAACTCTGAGTGATAAAGACAACTCTGAGTAACAAAGACAACTGAGTGATAAGACAACTCTGAGTAACAAAGACAACTCTGAGTAACAAAGACAACTCTGAGTAACAAAGACAACTCTGAGTGATAAAGACAACTCTGTAGTAACAAAGGACAACTCTGAGTATTAAAGACAACTCTGAGTAACAAAGACAACTCTGAGTAACAAAGACAACTCTGAGTAACAAAGACAACTCTGAGTAACAAAGACAACTCTGAGTGATAAAGACAACTCTGAGTAACAAAGACAAGTGAGTAACAAAGACAACTGAGTGATAAAGACAACTCTGAGTAACAAAGACAACTCTGAGTAACAAAGACAACTCTGAGTAACAAAGACAACTCTGAGTGATAAAGACAACTCTGAGTAACAAAGACAACTCTGAGTATTAAAGACAACTCTGAGTAACAAAGACAACTCTGAGTAACAAAGACAACTCTGAGTAACAAAGACAACTTTGAGTAACAAAGACAACTCTGAGTAACAAAGACAACTCTGAGTAACAAAGACAACTGAGTGATAAAGACAACTCTGAGTAACAAAGACAACTCTGAGTAACAAAGACAACTCTGAGTAACAAAGACAACTCTGAGTAACAAAGACAACTCTGAGTAACAAAGACAACTCTGACTAACAAAGACAACTCTGAGTAACAAAGACAACTCTGTAACAAAGACAAATGAGTAACAAAGACAACTCTGAGTAACAATGACAACTCTGAGTAACAAAGACAACTCTGTGTAACAAAGACAACTGAGTGATAAAGACAACTCTGAGTAACAAAGACAACTCTGAGTAACAAAGACAACTCTGAGTAACAAAGACAACTCTGAGTATTAAAGACAACTCTGAGTAACAAAGACAACTCTGAGTAATAAAGACAACTCTGAGTAACAAAGACAACTCTGAGTAACAAAGACAACTCTGAGTAACAAAGACAACTCTGACTAATAAAGACAACTCTGAGTAACAAAGACAACTCTGAGTAACAAAGACAACTCTGAGTAACAAAGACAACTCTGAGTAACAAAGACAACTCTGAGTAACAAAGACAACTCTGAGTAACAAAGACAACTCTGAGTGATAAAGACAACTCTGAGTAACAAAGACAACTCTGAGTAACAAAGACAACTCTGAGTAACAAAGACAACTCTGAGTAACAAAGACAAGTGAGTAACAAAGACAACTCTGAGTAATAAAGACAACTCTGAGTAACAAAGACAACTCTGAGTGATAAAGACAACTCTGAGTAACAAAGACAAGTGAGTAACAAAGACAACTCTGAGTAACAAAGACAACTCTGAGTAACAAAGACAACTCTGAGTAACAAAGACAACTCTGAGTAACAAAGACAACTCTGAGTAACAAAGACAACTCTGAGTAATAAAGACAACTCTGAGTAACAAAGACAACTCTGAGTGATACAAGACAACTCTGATAATAAAGACAACTCTGAGTAACTAAAGACAACTCTGAGTAACAAAGACAACTCTGAGTAACAAAGACAACTCTGAGTGATAAAAAGACAACTCTGAGTAACAAAGACAACTCTGAGTGACTAAAGACAACTCTGAGTAACAAAGACAACCTCTGAGTATACAAAGACAACTCTGAGTAACAAAGACAACTCTGAGTAATAAAGACAACTCTGAGTAACAAAGACAACTCTGAGTAACAAAGACAACTCTGAGTAATAAAGACAACTCTGAGTAACAAAGAACAACTCTGAGTAACAAAGACAACTCCTGAGTAATAAAGACAACTCTGAGTGAATAAAGACAACTCTGAGTGATAAAGACAACTCTGAGATAACAAAGACACTCTGAGTGAAAAGCAAAGACAACTCTGAGTAACAAAGACAACTCTGACTAATAAAGACAACTCTGAGTAACAAAGACAACTCTGAGTAACAAAGACAACTCTGAGTAACAAAGACAACTCTGAGTAATAAAGACAACTCTGAGTAACAAAGACAACTCTGAGTAACAAAGACAACTCTGAATAATAAAGACAACTCTGAGTGATAAAGACAAAGACAACACTGAGTAACAAAGACAACTCTGAGTAACAAAGACAACTCTGACTAATAAAGACAACTCTGAGTGATAAAGAGAACTCTGAGTGATAAAGACAAAGACAACTCTGACTAATAAAGACAACTCTGAGTGATAAAGACAACTCTGAGTGATAAAGACAACTCTGAGTGATAAAGACAACTCTGAGTGATAAAGACAAAGACAACTCTGAGTAACAAAGACAACTCTGAGTAACAAAGACAACTCTGAGTAACAAAGACAACTCTGAGTGAGAAAGACAACTCTGAGTAACAAAGACAACTCTGAGTAACAAAGACAACTCTGACTAATAAAGACAACTCTGAGTGATAAAAACAAAGACAACTCTGAGTAACAAAGACAACTCTGAGTAACAAAGACAACTCTGACTAATAAAGCCAACTCTGAGTGATAAAGACAACTCTGAGTGATAAAGACAAAGACAACTCTGACTAATAAAGACAACTCTGAGTGATAAAGGACAACTCTGAGTGATAAAGACAACTCTGAGTGATAAAGACAACTCTGAGTGATAAAGACAAAGACAACTCTGAGTAACAAAGAGAACTCTGAGTAACAAAGACAACTCTGAGTAACAAAGACAACTCTGAGTGATAAAGACAACTCTGAGTAACAAAGACAACTCTGAGTAACAAAGACAACTCTGAGTATTAAAGACAACTCTGAGTAACAAAGACAACTCTGACTAATAAAGACAACTCTGAGTAACAAAGACAACTCTGAGTAACAAAGACAACTGAGTGATAAAGACAACTCTGAGTAACAAAGACAACTCTGAGTAACAAAGACAACTCTGAGTAACAAAGACAACTCTGAGTAACAAAGACAACCTCTGAGTGATAAAGACAACTCTGAGTAACATAAGACAACTCTGAGTAACAAAGACAACTCTGAGTATTAAAGACAACTCTGAGTAACAAAGACAACTCTGAGTAACAAAGACAACTGAGTGATAAAGACAACTCTGACTAATAAAGACAACTCTGAGTAATAAAGACAACTCTGACTAATAAAGACAACTCTGAGTAACAAAGACAACTCTGAGTAACAAAGACAACTCTGAGTAACAAAGACAACTCTGAGTGATAAAGACAACTCTGAGTAATAAAGACAACTGAGTAACAAAGGACAACTCTGAGTAACAAAGACAACTCTGAGTAACAAAGACAACTCTGAGTGATAAAGACAACTCTGAGTAACAAAGACAACTCTGAGTAACAAAGACAACTCTGAGTAACAAAGACAACTCTGAGTGATAAAGACAACTCTGAGTAACAAAGACAACTGAGTGATAAAGACAACTCTGAGTAACAAAGACAACTCTGAGTAACAAAGACAACTCTGAGTAACAAAGACAACTCTGAGTAACAAGACAACTCTGAGTAACAAAGACAACTCTGAGTAACAAAGACAACTCTGAGTGATAAAGACAACTCTGAGTAACAAAGACAACTGAGTGATAAAGACAACTCTGAGTAACAAAGACAACTCTGAGTAACAAAGACAACTCTGAGTAACAAAGACAACTCTGAGTGATAAAGACAACTCTGAGTAACAAAGACAACTCTGAGTATTAAAGACAACTCTGAGTAACAAAGACAACTCTGAGTAACAAAGACAACTCTGAGTAACAAAGACAACTCTGAGTAACAAAGACAACTCTGAGTGATAAAGACAACTCTGAGTAACAAAGACAAGTGAGTAACAAAGACAACTGAGTGATAAAGACAACTCTGAGTAACAAAGACAACTCTGAGTAACAAAGACAACTCTGAGTAACAAAGACAACTCTGAGTGATAAAGACAACTCTGAGTAACAAAGGACAACTCTGAGTATTAAAGACAACTCTGAGTAACAAAGACAACTCTGAGTAACAAAGACAACTCTGAGTAAACAAAGACAACTCTGAATAACAAAGACAACTCTGAGTAACAAAGACAACTCTGAGTAACAAAGACAACTCTGAGTAACAAAGACAACTGAGTGATAAAGACAACTCTGAGTAACAAAGACAACTCTGACTAACAAAGACAACTCTGAGTAACAAAGACAACTCTGTAACAAAGACAAATGAGTGATAAAGACAACTCTGAGTAACAAAGACAACTCTGAGTAACAAAGACAACTCTGAGTATTAAAGACAACTCTGAGTAACAAAGACAACTCTGAGTAATAAAGA